>CM032883.1:1692476-1722997 GCA_019176425.1 Megalops atlanticus
GGGCGTGAGGTTTTTTATGTTTTAAATATCGCAGCTGCGGCATTGTGAAATTAAAAGTAGCAGGCAATCATGGGGATCCTGCTTGGGGACTCAAACAGAGGGCCTAATGGTTTCCACTGAAACCCAGTGTCAGACCCTGGTGAGGCTGCTAACTTCAGAGATGTGATGCGTCTCTCTCCTTTTGGACGGACGTGAGATGTGAAATTATAAGTAGCCGGCGATCTCCAAACTCCTGCTTTGGGACTCAAACACAGAGCCTAATGGTTTCGTTTGACACCGAGTGTCTGACCCTGGGAGACTGCTAAATTCAGCGATGTCATGCTTTTCTGTCCTTCCGGAGGGACGTGAGGTCATTTTTGAATATCGCGGCTCCAGCAAAGTGAAATTAAAAGTAGCCGGCGATCGCGGAGCTCCTGCTTTGGGATTCAAACAGAGGGCCCAATGATTTCGTTTGACACTGACTTTCTAAACCTGGGAGGCTGCTAACTTCGTCGATGTCATGCTTCTCTCTCCTTCCGGAGCGAATTGAGTTGTGAAATTAGAAGTGGCCGTCGAACGCAGAGCTCCTGCTTTGGGACTCAAACAGAGGGCCTACTGCTTTCGTTTGACAGCGAGTTTCTGACCCTGGGCGAGTGCTAACTTCAGCGATGTCTTGCTTCTCTATCCTTTCAGAGGGGCGAAAGGATATATTTTGGCTAAATATCGTTGCTCCTTCGAAGTGAAATTAAAAGTTGCCCGCCATCGCCGATCTCCTGCTTTAGCACCCAAACAGAGGCACTAATGGTATCGATTCACACCTAGTTTCTGGCCCTTCGAGGCTGCTAAATTCAGCAATGTCATGCTTCTCTCTCTTTTCGGGAGGGCGTGAGGTTATTTTTAAATATCGCAGCTATGGCATTGTGAAATTTAAAGTATGCGGCGATCACTGAGCTTGTGCTTGGGGACTCAAACAGAGGCTCTAATGGTTTCGATTGTCAGCGAGTTTCTGACCCTGGGAGGCTGGTAATTTCAGCGATGTCATGCTTGTCTGTCATTCCGGAGGGACGTGAGGTCAGTTTTAAGTATCACGGATACCGCCATGTGAAATTAAAAGAAGCCAGCGACCACCTAGCTTGTGTTTTGTGACTCCAACAGAGGCCGTAATTGTTTCGATTCACACCTAGCTATGTTTATGATCCTGGGAGGATTCTAACATCAGTGATGTCATGCTTCTCTCTCCTTTCGGACGGACGTGAGATGTGAAATTAAAAGTAGCCAGCGATCACTGCACTCCTGCTTTGTGACTCAAACACAGGGCCGAATGGTTCAGATTGACACCGAGTTCCTGAGCCTGGGCGGCTGCTAACTTGTGCTATGTCATACCTCTGTCTCATGTCGGAGGGACGTGAGATGTGAAATTCAAAGTTGCCGGCGATCACTGAGTTTGTGCTTTGGGACTCAAACAGAGGCTCTAATGGTTTCAATTTTCAGCTAGTTTCTGACCCTGGGAGGCTGGTAATTTCAGCGATGTCATGCTTTTCTGTCCTTGCGGAGGGACGTGAGGTCATTTTTGAATATCGCGGCTCCAGCAAAGTGAAATTAAGAGTAGCCGGCGATCTCCGAGCTCGTGCTTTGGGATTCAAACAGAGGGCCTAATGGTTTCAGTTCACACCTAGCTATGTTTCTGATCCAAGGAGTATTCTAACATCAGCGATGTCATGCTTCTCTCTCCTTCCAGTGGGGCGTGAGGTCATTTTTAAATATCTCAGCTCTGGCGATGTGAAATTTAAAGTATGCAGCGATCACTGAGCTTGTGCTTTGGGACTCAAACAGAGGGCCTAATGGTTTCCATTGACACCGACTGTGTGCCCCTGAGAGGCTGCTAACGTCAGCGATGTCATGCTTCTCCCTCCTTCCAGAGGGGCGTGAGGTTATTTTTAAATGTCACGGCTCCGGCATTGCGAAATTAAAAGTAGCAGGCGATTGCGGAGCTCCTGCCTGGGGACTGAAACGGAGGGCGTAATGGCTTCCATTGAAACCCAGTGTCAGACCCTGGCGAGGCTGCTAACTTCAGCAATGTGATGCTTCTCTCTCCTGTCTGAAGTACGTGAGGTCAGTTGTAAGTATCGCGGCTACCTCCACGTGAAATTAAAAGTAGCCAGCGATCACCGAGCTTGTGCTTTGGAATTAAAACAGTTATTTAGATTATGTTACTTACATTGAGTAATCTAACATAATACGTTACAAATTACATTTTAGGTCAAGTATTCTGTAATCTGTAGTCGAATACATAATAAAAGTAACCCTCCCAACCCTGTCTACTGGCAGAACTTGTTCAGGCATGTTTTGGCGGTAAAGACTAGATTTTCCCACCACCCCCACCGTCCCTGGATCGCCTGAAAACCTATTTTAACTGTTCCAAAACGAAAGTGTACAGTCCCAAATTTGAAATGTTGTTTTCCCCGGGTTGACACAGCAAACACATTTTGGTCGCAGGTTGGAAATTTACAACTCGGAAATTCAGAGGTACAAGTGAAGGCAGCATGAACCGTGTATGCTGCAGAGGCAACGCTAAACAAGGCTTATTGTAACGCACGGTTTGCAGCCTCGTTGGTTGGACAATTAAGAGACATATTTGACCGTTTGTTTCCCTTTATTCAAACATCGTTTGTAAAGCCAGAAACGGTTTCCCTGGAGAACTGTGTTGAAGGTTGGCAGGAGGCTGCAGCAACAGTAAGTTAACTTGTCACTAAAGCTAGCGGTGAAGTTGCGTTATTTACGTGATGGGTGTATAGCTACATATTTTGTCTTTCACACACAGCCGAGTGAAGGAAAAAAAATAACCAAAGTCACCTGAGTGAAAGCAACACGGTGTTTACATTTAGGTGGGTCTGTGCTACTTTTCTGTATCTAATGACTCTAGTGCCGCTGTAACAATTCGATTCCAGTAGTGAAAGTCTGCAGAAAAGCTGCAGTTGCACACCGCTCTGTAGCCTCACAGAATGCGCCGATGAATTTGTCCTTTTCTTGCCCCTCTCGTGCTGTGATGAGCTGTCAGCTACGTTAAGCGGCCTGTGACCAATAATGAATGACAAATCAGCTCAATCTGTATCTTATGGTAGACAAGGAAAAAAGAAAAATTTCCCTCTTCATTTCGAGGAGGCTTGCTGTACGTCCCAAACTTTTTTTTCCAGTGTCAGGGATGTTGGTAGTCTTAGCTAGCTTCTTTGACCTGTGTAAACTGCTCAGGAAGCATGACAAAAGCCAACTAGCCAGGAATTGCTTTCTATCCAAATCTTTCATCCTCCCGTGGGTTTACTTATTCATGTTTTAACTTCACTTGAGTTGAAGGTGACCTGATTCAAACTACAAACAAGACTGATCCCACCACTTTACACAACTCAAAATGGATGGTGTTTTAGAAAACCTAATACCTATAGTGTTCATTGACAGAGCTAATAGTTAACTATTAATATAATCTTTTGCAGTGTTTCCTCTATGATTTTATAACACTGTGGTGCAATTCTAGTGTAAAAAATGTATTTTGTAATCATAATATAGTCATTACATGACTACACCTTTTTAGGTTTAGTTAAACTAAATTCAAATGTTTAATTTCACATTTTTCTTGCAGTAATTGTTATTTCTTAGCTGTGTTGGCACACTACTACTAAATTAATACAGAGGAAATGCTGCTTTTGAATTGTTTTTATGACTGAGGCCTCAAATAGATATTTATATAAATGCATTTACATTCATATCAAAAACAAGTATTTTCCTGTAATGCTTGTAAAGCATGCACATATCAAGGAAGGTGTCACTAATCAACAAACCACAACACTATACGTGGAACTTCCTTTTAACTAAAGAATTCTTTGTCCTTTTCAGAAGAAGTGCTTACCGCAACTGCCTGAGGGCTCCTCACTGAACAGCTGCTTCGTGAATGTGGGCCTCACTGGAGGTGACATGCTAGTAGCCTATAATTTGGAGGACATTTCAGCTTAAGGAGTTATAACCAGCAGTAGAGCAGTTTTTGGCAAAGTGTTCACTATGCTACACTTTAATTAGAAATAATTTGAGAGACTATCCCCACTTAAAATCTCCACTTAAAGGAATTTGTTGCAGATGCAGTGGACCTGTATGCATTGTATTTTTTCTGCAGACAAAAGAGGACAGTTGTTAAAACACTATCGCCTAAAACATGGAGGCTTCACTCGGCAACAGCCAATACCATGTCTTCATAAGGATTGCTTGTGCCCTTTCAAATCTTTTAATACACTCAAAGTGCATTTATCTGTTTGGCACTCTCAATCAGACATTGGGCAAGCAAGTAAACCCATAGTTGCGTTTCACTGCCAGTTATGTGAATGCATAGAGCCCTGCACTGAAGATGAGTTTTTCACACACTTACGCAGCCATTTAAAACTTAAACAGAGAGCTCTATGTCCATACAAAGACTGTTGTTTTCAGAGCAATGTATATTCAACGTTTAATGCACACAGAAGTAAAGTACACAGTGGGAGTGCTACAACACAATTTAAAACTGGAATAATATCAAACATTGAACGTCCAGATCAGCTGACTGAAGTGGAGGAAGAGGTTTCTTTACAGGACGATATCCAGTGTGAGTTTGAGGAGTCTGTAGATGACATACAGGATTTGGAAATTCAGCTGGAACGTAACCTGGCTTCACTATTTTTGAAAATGCAAGCGATCCTACACATATCCGAAAGTGCTGCACAAGAAGTAATTCAGCAGATTAACCAGATCCATTTACTTTCACAGCCATTGCTACAAATTGCAGTCCAGAAGATTATCAGTCAGCATTGTGGTGATGTGGATAATTCCATAGTGAGTGACATTGTAAGTGTAGTTTCACAGAGTAATGTCCTGCTGAAATTCGCCAATACAGAAAGATCCCTATCAACGGCTCACAGGAGAGCATCTTATATACTGCGAGAATTTCCAGTTGTTATGCCAGTTGAGTTTCTTCTTGACAGAGATAGTCATTCTGTTGTATATGTCCCCATACTGCAAATGCTGCAGGCTTTGTTAAGCAATAACGACATTTTGGATAAGGTGCTGCGTGCACAGATGATTTCATCGGAAGGGTACCACTCATTCAGAGACGGCTCTCATTTCAAAGAAAATGTTCTTTTGAATGTGGAAGAATTTAGGATTGCTCTTGGGCTATATATAGATGAGTTTGAAGTCGCTAATCCACTGGGAACATCCAAGAAAAAACACAAACTATGAGCCATATATTGGGTACTTGCTAATCTTGACTCCAAATATCGGTCAGCTCTTCACTCCATTCAACTTGCACTTTTGTGTAAGGTTAATACTGTGAAAGAACATGGCTATCCAGAAGTTCTTCGTCCTCTCATTCAGGATCTTGCAACTCTTGAGGAACATGGTGTGTATGTTGAACAACTAGTAGAAAGTGTTAAAGGCACTGTATTGTATGTAGCAGCGGACAACTTGGGGGCTCACTCTTTGGCAGGATTCCAGGAGAGTTTTGCAGCAGATCACTTTTGTCGGTTTTGTACGTGTAAGCAAGATGACATACAGGATAAGGAGGTCCGATCAGGTCTACACCAGCCAAGGACAAGAGAGAACCATGATAGACATGTGCAAGAGGTTATACATGACCATACTATGGCCAGACATCATGGTGTTAAAAGGGGGTGTCCATTGAGTGAAAACTTGACACACTTTCATGTGGTGGATGGTTTTCCACCTGACATTCTGCATGATTTTTTGGAGGGTATAGTACCAGCAGAATTGTCACTATGTCTTCAGGATTTGATTACCAAGGAGTATGTTTCTTTGGACTCTTTGAATAAGGCTATTAGGCAGTTTCCTTACACATTTTCTGATAAAGCTGACCAACCACAGATCATTCCAAAGACCTTCATCTCTAAGGGAACCACTGGGGGAAATGGCCATGAAAATTGGTCTCTCCTGAGGCTGCTTCCATTGATGATAGGCTACAATATCCCTGAGGGAGACCAAGCATGGGAGATACTGATGCTTCTAAAAGATATACTGGAGTTGGTTATGTCATCACACTTTACTGAAGAGTTAATCCACTTCCTGGATTGCAAAATCTCAGAACATAGAGAGTTACTGCAGAAAACGTTTCCAAACTACAAACTTCGTCCAAAACATCATTTCATTGAACACTTCCCTCAAATGATAAAAACCTTTGGCCCACTAGTAGATGTGTGGACGATGCGTTTTGAAGGGAAGCACAAATTTTTCAAAAAGGTTGTACATGACACTCGTAATTTCAAGAATGTAGCACATACCCTGGCTGTAAGACACCAGAAGATGATGGCCTTCCATTTAGATTCCTCAACATTCTTCAAGCCTCCTTTGCAAATTGATAAAGTGAGGTCAGTTATGGTCACATCTTTCCCTGAAAATGTTCAGAGTTCGCTACATCAGTGAAATGCCAAGCAAAGTACAGTGCTGGTTGCACCTTCTGCATGTGTTCTTGGTGTTAAATACAGTGCAGATATGATCATTTCAGTTGGCAGTTGCTCAGGTCTCCCAGAGTTCAGGCAAATAACACATATTGTTGTCATCAACACAGAAATCCTGTTAGTCTGCAGGCTTTTGAGCTCATGGTATGCTGAACATTTACGTGCTTATGAGTTGTGCTCCAGTGGAGCAGGGTCTCTCACAGTCACCCAGCTCTCCGAGCTGAATGATGTTTTCCCCTTATCCTCCTACCGAGTGAAAGGCAATGTGTATGTGACACTAAAGCGTTACATATTGTGCTGAATGACAGTATGCAGAATGGGCACTAAAGTGATATTCACTTTTTTCTAGTACCATGGAAAGCTATAAACTAAGACTCATCATAGCTGAACAGGACATACGGAAAGTGTCACTGGATGGAAAACCAGAAACGGTTGAAGAGCTGAAGACAAAAATCAAAGAAAAATGCAAGCTGCAGTATGACTTCAGTGTTATGTATGAAGACCCTGACTTCGATAATGCCCTCTGCAACCTTGATGACATAGGAGACTTGCCAGCTACAAGAGCTACTGTGAAGGTCATTCCATTGCTGATGACTGCGTCCACCGCCAGCACATCTGATGCCTCCGATGATTGATGACAGAGATTCTGTCCACACACAGCTCATCATCGTCAACAAGACAAGAGCGATGGCCAGAGTTTTTTGACATTCCAAATTTCTCCGTTGATGTGGAATTCAGACTGAGACAGGCAAATCTTGTGTGTTTACGAGACCAAACATACCTGAATGTACCAAGAGACATGAAGCATAGTATTTTGGAAAAGCTTGCTGAAACGATTTACAAATTTGATGTCTATCCAAATGAAGAGCGGATCCATTCTGTGGCATTAGCGCGCATAAGCAAGCATCCCTGTCTGAAGGAGGTTGGTATAAATGGGGGCAAACAAGGTGCCCTGGGAATGGCATCAAAAGGCCTCAAAAGACCAAAAAGGTATGAGGTAAATTACTTACCAGACCTCCCTGAGAGGCAGAATAAAGATAGCCTAGAGGCTGAGAGAAAGCTCCTGGTTGAAGAAATGAAAAACTGTCATTGCATCAAAGATGGACCAGACCTTCTCACTGCGGAGACGGGAGATTGTGGAGGCCGGACCTCCAGTGAAAACATTGAAGGAGCGGTGGCCTGCTCTTTTTACAGAGAGACAAGTAAGTAATGGTATTCATATGCTTTTTTGTTTTCCACAACGATAAACTGTGCATTTAGTTTTAGGCTTGGGCTGGTAACCAGTGTAGTGTTCACCATGCATAGGCAACTGTTGATTTAAAAAAAAAAAATTTAAAATGTGTAAAATCATATTTCATTTTGAGCTTTTACATTCAGCACATATTTGCTCAGTATTCACTTGGGTTATGAATTAATTCATTGTCCATGCCTATAGTGACAGCTGCTTCCAATGGAAACTAATGTTGAAAAGGAAAACGTGGTGAAATTTGCACTGTGGTCATGTTAACTTTCTATAAGTGTTGGGGTTTTTTTCCAAAGTGTCCACTTACTATTAACAAACACTGGACTCTGCTACATTCATACCGACACATGAGCAAGCACATGAGGCTAATAGCTGGCTGTAGCAAAAGTTACATCAAAATCAATTTTTGCTGTAAGCTTATTCTTCATTTTGAGCCTCTCTTTACAGCCCCTCCCCTCCTCTGTCCTGTCATTCTGCCTGGTGACTAATTACTAAATACTGGGAGTGAAATTTGGCAATTACATTGATGTTAATGTCAGGAGTGACACAATACCCGATTGGTTCGCCCTCCCAGGGATCCGCCCGCCACAAGAACGCCAGGACAAGGTGAGTAGGATCAGCACACTTTATTTTTTTAAAAACACGATTAACAAAAACCATAAAATTCAGACGCTGGTCAACCCACTCCCAGCTAAGCCCCTCCCCCTGCCCTTCTATCCACTCCTGTCCTCCCTTCCCTAGTTACAAGCGGGCAGGAACGCTACCCAACCACACAAAAAAGGAAATTCCCACTCACACACCCTTCACCCTTAAGCCTCACTGCAAACACCCTGTGAACTGGCGTCCCCCGCCCACCTGGGCATAGGGAGAGGGAGGACCGCTCTGTTTCAATACCAGGGGGAGTGCTGGACTGGGAAGGAGGCTCCTCACACGCACACCACATGAGACAAACGAAACAAAAACGAAAGTATAAGGAGGGGACGTAGCTCGGCCCACGCCACAATGCCGGGCCTCGCCTACGTCCCAAAAAAAAAAAAAAAAATTAAACTCCAGACAAGACCCCCGCGCCACTCCTGCGGGGGCTGACGGCTCCGGCGGCGACGCACGTCTTCTTCCCGGTAATAACTTCGCCGGCTCCGCGGGATCGCACTGAGGGAGACACAGTTCAGCAGCCGGTCAGCCCTCCCTTTCCACCCCGTGCCGGTGACTCACGCATTCAGTTAATATTTCGCGGTGTCACCTCCCTTCCAGCTAGGGGATCCACCTCCCCAGCACGCGCTTCCACGGGGTGGGGGCTCTCTTCGACCCCGGCTGCGTTCGGAACCAGGTGATGTTCTTCCCCCTCCCTCAGGGACCCGCTGCTTGAGCCCGTTTCGGTCGCCGCTCTTTCGGAAGCCGCCTAAAACACACACACAGACACCCACTCGGCCCCGCACACCAAAGCAAGAGAAAAGGAAAGAAAAGAAAATTAACCAAATCAACAACTCAAATTCCGCTCCGGGTCGCGACTCCCAGAGCTCAAACCAACAAAAAAAAAAAAAAAAAAAACAGCTAACCAAAATAAACTCTAAACTCAACCGTGCCGGCACATTCAAAAAAAAGAAAAATCAAAAAAAAACCCAACTCCACGCTAAAACTCCGTGTGTTGCCCTCCGTCAGCGTCTCACTGTTGCTGCTCCCACTCACCTGCCTATAAAGCCCCGGTATCCCTTACCGCAGATAGGCAACAGGTGCGGAGCATGCACCAGGCAGCGAACACCGTCATTACCCAATTATTCCATTTTAATTTAGCCCTGCTACCCGCCCGAGCCCCCTCGCTCTCCCAGAGAGTACAGCGCGATCTAACACCGCTGTCAGGCAAAACTCCTGACATTAACAGTTGTGAAGGTGTTTTTGTTTGCATACTGGTTTTCAAAAATTTTGACACTGGCCCAGGCCTATTTAGTCACTGTATGTTTTGCTGTGTGTTGTAGGTGTTTGCAGAGTTCAACAGGATAGCCACCACAAACCTGCAGAATGACTTTTTTGATGCCGTGGACCGCTACACACCACGCTTTGTCACAATCTTCAAGTCCAAGAAAGGAAGTGTTGGAGAGACATTGGCTGAGTTTGTGCAGCAAATTGATTCAGGGGTGAGTCTACTACAGGCTTCTTATATCTTTATTTATCATGCTGGGTTGACAACAAATAGTGGTTAGGGGGAAGAAGATGGGACATAGGCTGGAGAGGCACCAGTAGTATTTTTGGATGCTAGCTTTCTCATGGTTATAATGCTAGATGTGAACAGCTGTAATGAATTTTTTGCATTTGGCCACGGATACAAATCAGCATCCCTCCACCGTGCTTAGGTTCATCCAGCTGTCATTAGGTACTTAGTATTCAAGACCTTATTTGTGTTTTTCTGGACCTTTATTTAGTTGACCTTACTATACATGTATTATGTACTGAAATACTTGCTGCAGAATAGTTGCCAATGGTACACACAAACAAGACAACACTGGCTTTACATTATTAACAAAAAAGGGAGGTGGGGTAGGAGGCAAGGGGACAGCACAACATGGAGAATAGGGCTGCACGATCCAGGGATTGCGATCCATCGCATGGCTATTTTTAGCGCAATAACAGCTATCCCCGGTATGTGGCATTAGGTTTCTTTGCGTATGTTTTTCAGTGGCGGCCGGTGAGCTGGAAACAGGGGAAGCGGAAACACTACCTTTTAAATCTATCATTACTTTCAACCTGTTCCCCTTTACCTTCCTTGATTAACAATAAAACAAATAATTCACAGAATAATCGACACCAGTTGCATAATTAGAATAATAGATTATGCTCACGAAACAGCGCAATTAACAAGGATGACAATTTGAATAATTAAGTGGCAAGTAATCCCAAAGCTTTCTCTTAAATGTTTCACATTATAGCTTTCTTGTGTTACAAAATTCAAATTACAAAACGGAGCTAAATTTAGTTAAATCGATTTAAATTACTAAGAATAAACTTTTAGGTTAGGTTGACTGCAATGAACAATAACGTTTAGAACACAGACCTCACAAAAGCTGTCATGTGTCATGAGCATTTAACGTAATTTAAATCGATAAATGTCATCCTTGTTAATTAATCAATCTCATGTAGCTTTCGCAAGCACACAAATTACAGACAATCTGCGCTGTTTCGCGAGCATAATCAATTCTTTCTATTTTTATTCTAATTATGCAATTGGTGTCGATTATTCTGTGAATTATTTTTTAATTATTGCATAATTAGAATAAAGCTGCTCACTCTCCACTGTAGATCCACTGACGTCAAGGATGGTGTGGTTCTGTCGTTTGAAGTCCAGAATTAGCTTCTTTGTTTTGCTGACATAGAGTTTGTTGGCTTGGCCCTATGTCTGCAGGTGCTTGACTTCTCTCTGTAGATTGTATCGTCATTGTAATACTCAACTTAGAAAACTCCTGGAACAATTCAAATACTTTGTTGTTGTAAAGTAGCAAAAGGGTTCATCCATCGCATTCATCTTTTTTTTTAATTTGATGAACTGAGATGGATTGACCCAAGAAATATACAGTATGTAAGATACCATATATGTACAACCTACAACCCCTATAGAACTTATGTTGCTACCTATATTGTTTTCAGTATTTTAAAGTTGTGTTGGGAATTTATAGTACTCTGTCAAAAGAGTCCATTGCTGTTGATAACACTAAAGCTGTGGATTGTATCTTAAAACATCACTTCTCCAATCAGTAACTGTTCGCTGCACTGTCAAACAAACCGTGGTGACACTTGTTTAATATACACTTTGACAAACGTGTTTCTACAGTAACTTTTGAATGTTGCATAATCTTGAACTTTATATGTTCATTATCCACTTCTAGAAACCAGATGTTTCAGCAATGCGCACCCTTGTACTCCGAGGCCTCCCTGTTCTACTTGGTGATGACCCCAGTAACTTCTACAACACCTGCTTTGTAAGTTCTCATAGTTGCATCTTAAAGGAGCACACAGAGTTGTGGGGAAATTTGTTTTGTATTTGTACCCGTATCTTACTGAGAGTCAGATAAAAAGATTAATGCTGATTATATCCCTGTGAGTTCAGTACAAAGATGGGCATGGACTGCATACTAACTGTGACTGTTCAGTCTATGCCAGCAGGGTGAAGCTACCAGCCTAGCTCCTGTGAAGTGATCTCCAAAACTGAGTTATTTAAGTACTAGACCTTGCATATTTATGATGAGTCAAGATAAAAAACATAAACAAGTCTGAGTTTTAAATGTTGATGCATTTGGGGCGCCTGTTAGTTCACCTGGTAGAGGCGTATCACATATCAAGGCTGAGTCCTAACCACAGCGGGCGGGGTTTGATTTGGAGGGGGCCCTTTGCTGCATGTCATCGCCTCTCTCTCCCCTGCCTTTCCTGTCTCTCTACTGTCACTATCGAATAAAGCTGAAATACCGCCAAAAATCTTTTAAAAATTTAGATGCATATGGAGATGGTGAAAGGTGTATTTTCCTCGCTTCACATGAGCTAGGCTAGTAGCATCACCCATGTGATGAAGCTGCCATACATTGAACTAACTCCATTTGCAGTCCATGTCACTGGGTTTCACTGCTGAGCTTAACAGTGCTAAGCCCGCATGCCATGCTGCAGTTGTGTATTCTGCACAAGAGGTAGAATATCTCTCTCCCAGGCATACATTAGCTAGTACAAGCCAGCGAGGACAGCAAAGGAAATTGAACGTGAGGAAGACTTCAACACTTCATTTCTTTCATGTTCTTTACTGGACATCTGTAAACTGGTCAAAAAATGTTTTAGGCCTACTAATGTTGATAAAACTGCTAAATGCAGGTGCTTGTGAAATGAAAAGTTAATGGGCAAGGCTGGAAGGAAGTGTAGGCAGGACAGATGACACAGTGACAATTGATCACGCCTATCAACATTTCCCTGTTGTAATGTTGTTGTTTATTTTTATACAGGCTTCTGACAGTGATGAGGCCTGGGCACAAGTATCTGTTGGGGTGCTGACTGTCATCAGTGAAGATGGGCCTCTCTCTCCAAATCATCTCCACCTTGACCCAGTGTCTACTGCCATCATTGTTGATCTCCAGAACCTACCTCAAGCACTTTGCCTCTTGTTTGGGCTGTCATATGCTTTAAACTTGGACTACCCTAAAGCCATGAAAAACACTTTAAACTTCATGCTTGGCTTGGGAAAGAGCAAACTCCCACCAAAACTGCAAACTCTTAAAAATCTCCTGTTGAGTTAGAATGTAAGAGAATGGAAGAGTGGTGACGTTTGGCATTAGATCTCACTTGTTTATGACAGTGGATTCAGTTGCTTTTTATTGTTGTGTTGACTAAATTAAGGCACTTCTTTCAAATTGTCAGCCCATGGGTTCATCAGCAAGTTACGTCTAGAGGCTGCCGGTGTATGTTCATTCATACATGTGTGAGATCCATTGCCTGTCATTACTGTTTCATATTGTTACGCTTACTGAATGAAGCCACTTTGCACTTTTCAGCCCGTTGGTTCTATAGCAAGTTTGGTCAATAAACTGTGTGTTATTGTTATTACAGAATTAAAGCTGTTGTTTCAGGATTACATGTTAAATTAAAGGTCAGGGTTAGATTTTTTTTTCCAGAATTATAATTTTATTTATTTTTATAAAGCCCAACTGATACATCGGCTGGCAAGTATTACTGGCAGATTATTGTACCATTACTGATTTTGGTACTGGCATATATGTAGGCAGATAGGCAAAAAAAGACAGTCCAGCAGACTCCATTGTTCACAATACTCCTTTAGCAGTGAGTAGGCAGAGCAGTGTAACAGAGCTGAGCATTTGGTGTTTCAGACTGTTATTCTGAAGAAGTTATTGTTTCACTGTAAAATATAAAACCTCCAGTACGTCTATTTGATTACCAAATTGGACGTTTTACTAAATGTTTTTATTTGAACCAAAAAATATCAGCCAGTATATTGTTATTGGATATTTTTTAGTTCTACCTGTTGGTGTGGGCCCGAAAAATTCAGTGTTGGTTGGGCTTATTTTTTTATACTGTCATTTAAATGGTGGTGTACAGAAGCCAGTATTTGCCATGGCAATAGCTGCACACAGTCTCTTAAAATTGTTTTAAACCAGCACAATATGATTTTAAACTGGCACAATGTGTTTACAGACCTGAAAGTGTGCTTTGTGACTTTTTGAAATGTAATAAAACCAATGCCAACCTGTGTGGACCAACCCTGTTTTCAGCCCTTTGTGCCTCTTCTCAAAAGTTTGTTACCAAAAACTGTGCCACACTTAAGCTCCTCCTACTGCTACCTCCACTGTTTAAAAGAAGCACCCCCAAAATCAGACTAGAGGAATCCATTTTTGCTTTGTTCTGAAATGGTTCTGATACAGGAGGTTCAGTAGTTAAAACTGTATTGTTGGTGTGAATCACAATTTCAAAGGAGCAACATCAGTTCCTGTAGAAAGAAGAAAAGTTTAAAGAATGCATATAATTGAACTTTGAACTGTGTCACTACCTTGATTTATATTATTTTAGGAGAATGGAATCTGTTTTTCATTAATGTATAATGGATGTTTGAAGCACTTAAGTTACAGGACTAACACTTACTTGGTATTTTTAAGGCAATCGGTTTGCATGGTTTTAACAAGTAAATCAGATAGCTGTTCAAGTAAATACAACTGAGAAATTCTAAGTTGCAGTAAATGTCACATTAGTTAGCCCAACTTAAATAAATATGTTGTTTGGAATACACACAGTATATTTCACTTGAAATGATTTAGTTGTTTGAAATGGTAATTCTGAGTAGTCTACACTTACAAACAGTATATTTCACTTGAAATGATTTAGTTGTTTGAAATGGTAATTCTGAGTAGTGTACATTAAGTCGAGAGTACATCTAAATTAAATTATCAAGTGCTATATTCATTTCTTTTTTACTTACTTAACTCAAGTGTAAGTGAACTACACTAAATAAGCATTTGTTAGTACAACATACAATCCGTATTCCACTTTACTTAGTTTTTTCAAGGCAATCGGTTTGCATGCTTTTTTTGAGTAAGGTTAACTAATTAGAATTTACAGTGCACGAGTATCTGAACATATTTAGTCATTAGTGATTAGTAGAAATGAATTGCTACAGTTTTGAAATGTTTCTTAGATATCTCAGCAGAATTGTATCATTACAGTTAACTTGGCTAACAAGCCAGCCCAACATGGTTAGTCGTTCTTTTCTGTAAAGGTAGTAGATTCGCTCGGTGACTGTTTCTGCCCGTTTGCTTGCTTGGGAGCTAGTCCCAGGAGCTCTGAGTCCGAATTGCCAGAAAATGACTTTTTATGCCTGCTTGCTTGCTTGCTTGCTAGCTAGTTCCAGCAACTCTGAAGTTTGAAGTGCCAGCTGCATTCATTATGACATGGCAACCATTTTTTCAGAACTCATGGATGTTCTATATGTATTTCAGTGGCAGCATTTTGACTGGGAAAGTTAAAGTTCTTTAGAAGTACAAAGTTTTCCATATCAAAGAATTAGCACTCCCCTCACTGGTAATTTATATAGACCATTACATGGGGTGATTAATATATCAAGGTTAAAATTACTGGCAGATTTTTGTATGTGTGTTCACAGGAACTATCAGTTTAGTAGAAGTAATTTACATTTTGCTTTTTTTTTTTATCAGAGTTCAATGTCAAAATAAAGCTGTCCCTTTTCCCTATTCGTGCACACCTCTATACCTTACACGGTTAGTGTTTATAAACATATTTACATACAGACACTTATGTCTTAATAATTTAGCTGAAATGCAGCGTTAACTGTAGTGTGTTAATAACAGGGTTGGGGAGTAACGGAATACATGTAACGGCGTTACGTATTTAAAATACGAAATATGAGTAACTGTATTCCGTTACAGTTACCATTTAAATTGATGGTAATCAAATTACAGTTAAATTTTTAAAATATTTAGATTACTGAAGGGATTACATTGGATTTTTTCGTTTAATTTCATTTATTTTTTTCATTTAATGTTTACTCAGTTGTAAAATCTATCCAATGATAGGCAACTCCGGGGTGTATCTCCCATACGCCCCTCACGAAAAAAAAAAAAAAAAATTAAAAAAGAAGAAAAAGCGCGCAGCCTGCCTGACTCACAAGACAGTAGAATGGAGAGTGAGACAGAAAGCAACCAGCGTAACGCGCTTATGTTATGGAAATACCGGGACCGTTTTACTTTCAAATCTGGCAAAGGTCGCAACATAACAGTAGCCTACAATGCAAGCTGTGTTTGCCAGCAACCAAACTGCTATCCGCTTCAAAAGAGTCAAGCTCTAACCCAGGGGCGGAGCTTGACTTTCTTGCCGATGGGTGCGAATGATCAGAATCAGTGGAACAGCTGGTGTTCTTTTTTCGCACACAACTTTGTGTCCCTGATAGTCTATAGACTACCAAGGAAAACATGTTTGCACACTGAAGTACGCTATTTCTAGACAACAGCTGTCCTAATTAAGTCGTAGTTTAGGCTAGACAATTTGGTGGGAAATGAAATCAGTGATCCACTAATTCAAAGCCAGTGAATTACATGAAATCAAAATTTTTATTGGCTTATTATGTTCATCTGTTAGTGCGTGTGTGTGTTCTTTATTTACTGCAAACATAACAAACACATATGCTAGAGCACACGCAGGCCGTAGCCATAATCATCATGCGCCAAGTGCAAATAACTGAACTGTAAGGTAAAGAAAAAAAAAGACAGAACAGATTTAATTTTCAACATATTAAGTGTAGCAACATCAACCTGTCAAATTCACCTTGCGACATTTCACTCCTGCAAACTTGTTGACCACCTTATCCAAATCGATGTTTGCAGCTAACTCTCGATAAAAAGTGACGCAAGTTGTGAGAGGCTCTCCTCGCCCATGGTGGCACGCAAGTAGGTTTTTAACAGTGCGCTACTCACAGTAATTGTGAAATATATTTTGTAAAGGGTAGCCAGATTTGGGAACGCTCGATCCATGTCATTGGCTATAAGAATCTTAAAATCTGGCCAGTGGAGAGCTCATGCATCTCCAGACTTCTGCACATTTCGCAAAAGGAGCAGTATTCATTAGGAACATCGGAAGCAGAAACATCACTACCGTAATATATTGCCAACTCGTGTATTCTTTGGACTGACTCGGAATTAAATAAGTGTTTCGGGTTAAGCGCCTGATATTTCTTGGCCATAGATCTCGTGTCTGAAAATCGCTCTAGAACGTTGCGGAACCCGAGCAGTAATTGTTTGTTTGCAGGTATAGAGCATAGTGCGGCGTATTTCTCCCTCTGCAGGCAGCCATGAGTGTGTGTGTTTTAGAGGGGACTATAAGATTAAAATCTTTGATTAAAACCCACCAGAAACTGTGGTTAACGCGTTTGTTGAACTCATCTTTAAAAGTCATCATAGTGTAAGCTACCAACGCTGCTGACTAGAGAATTTATTTTTGCCACCCGTGGGGCTCGGCCATGGGTGCGCGGCACCCACGGCACCCATTGAAGCTCCGCTAGTGCTCTAACCTGAAGAAGCATCTTGAAGTAAGTTTTCTTTTTCATTATTTAAGATAATATTGATCGCTAGCTACCTGTCTTACATAGTTTGGCTGCACCGGATTAGCTATTCCGATAGCTAGTAGTCTAGTAGGTATAGTATTAAAGCTAACTAGCTAACGAGATACAGAGACAAAACAAGTAAAATTTCACATGTTCAAAACTGCGATTACTCTTTACACTACGCATGTTATTAATGAAATTGTTAAGCTACTCCTTTCTCACTCACAATGTATTTAGGGTGGCTCGTGCCTTTTCTAACTCATGTTTTCGTGTAATGTACCGTTTTTGAATTAACATTTACAATTATGGAGAAATTGCGATTCAATGCCTATAGACTTAACACGGGGGTGCCAAAATGTTAGCCACAACAATGCTAAGTGAACATTCTAACTGTTCAGAACCTTAGTCGGATGAACATTCTTTATAATATGTTATCATAATTTACAAAAATATAGACTGTATTTTTTTGTAGTAAAAAAAAAAATCACTCAAGTTTAGTTGTTGTTAGTTGTTTAGATTTTGACATTACTTGGACATAGTTCGCCACATTCTCGCTTTTACTTACATACTTTTAAAAATTAAAGACAGTCTTCAGAAAGTAATCCAAAGTATTTAGTTTACGTTACTTAACTTGAGTAATCTAACAGAATACGTTACAAACTACATTTTAGGGCAAGTATTCTGTAATCTGTGGTGGAATACATATTAAAAGTAACCTTCCCAACCCTGGTTAATAACTAACTAGGGTTGGGTACTGTGTTTCATTTTTCTTTCAGTGACGTGTATGTGGCAGTGCAGACTTTGTGACTCCAAGGAGAGTTGTAGGTACACTTTACTGAACTATTACAAACTACATCATCATTATGGAAGCAGCCAACATTATCTTTGTATATATTTAAATCGCCCCGGTACATTTAAGACGTGGAGTGGACTTCAAACCCATGTATATAAATCTCATTCATCTCATACCAGTCAGCTACACCCAGCTACCAGTTCAGTTACTTTTAGATGTGAGCTGTGTGAATGCAGTGACCTCTCAACAGAGAAAGATTTTTTTTGTTCATATTGGAACACATTTGTGGAATAATGAGACGGTAAGTTGTGTATTTTTTGGTTGCTCTTTCAAGACCAATGTTTTCGGTACATTTCATTCACACAAAACAGGAAGCATTGTTTACAGACACTAAAAGATGTTAACGCAAGTGTGGCTGTGTTTGTTGACCCAACACAAATGTCAGATAGCCCTGAATTTGGGAGCGCTAGCTGTTTTACTCATCCAGCAAATGCTGAAGTTGAAACGGAGTCAGTATCGGGCAGTGATGACACCTCTGCTGCTGTTGAAAATCTGCCAGAACTAATTGAACGGAAAATAGCTGTTGTATTGTTGAAATTGGAACATATATTTCATATTCCAGCCACTGCTGCAGATGAGTTGTTGGAAAAACTGCATTTTTTGTTAAGTTCTG
This sequence comes from Megalops atlanticus, assembly GCA_019176425.1. NCBI lineage: Eukaryota > Metazoa > Chordata > Actinopteri > Elopiformes > Megalopidae > Megalops > Megalops atlanticus. The sequence goes on from CM032883.1 coordinate 1,711,242, forward strand.
CTTGTGCTCCAGTCGCAAAGCGTACGGTTACAGAAATTTTCAAAAGCCACAACCTCCATATCAGCCACGCTGTTATTGAAGAAGTTGTGACTAAAATTTTGGCAAAGTGTGGCCCTCTTGGGACTTCTTTTAAAAGAAAACAATACTACAAGATCAATTTCAGGGTTGAGTATTCTGTTGATCAACGGAGATCATTTCAGTACATCCCTTTATTACAGTTATTGCAGGAATTATTTAGTCACAGTCAGATACTGGATAGAGTGGTTGAGGAACAAATAACTCAAGAAAAACCAAAGGATTTGTGTGGTGATCAGAGTGTGTACAGGTCTTTTCGAGATGGTAAGCATTATAAAACAAATAACTCCTCAACAGCTAGAAAGCTAAGAATCTTCATTACACTTTACATTGATGACTTTGAGGTTTGTAATCCTCTCGGTACCTCGCGCAAAAAGCATAAGCTTTGTGGTGCATATTGGGTCCTGGATAATTTACCCCCAGGCTCTCATTTGGCTCTCTCATCCATTTATTTAGCAGTTCTTTGTAAAAGTGATGATTTGAGGACATTTGGGTTTGAAAAAGTGTTGGATCCACTGTTAAAAGATCTTGTAATCTTGGAGCAACGGGGTGTGTTTTTCACTCACTTGAATGAGTTTATTAAAGGCACTGTGAATTGTGTAGTAGTTGACAACCTAGGAGCCTGTGGGCCAACCTAGGAGCCTGTGGGCCTTTTTTTTGAGGGTGTGATACCCGTGGACCAAAAAACCAGCCGTCCTCAAGAATATTGGGGGAAATGTGCATGAAAATTGGGCTCTGCTCCGATTGTTGCCCCTTATTTTTGGTCCCCTTGTTCCAGAGGATGAACTGGCCTGGCATGTTGTTTTGGATCTGAAAGACATAGTGGAGCTTGTCGTCGCCCCTGTCCATTCTGATGAGTCCATTTTGACCTTATAAATCTGACTCCTGTCTTGTACTTGTTGCTCACTTACCTAGGTAGTATAGTGGTACTTTATTGTCCCTGTAATTGAATTTGATTTAGTAATCCTAGTTCAGATTAGTTGGCTCGCGACACTGACCTTGCGCTCAGCTTCAGCACTATTTGCATTGTATGTCCTGTACACAGCTTGCTCTTGTGCCTGTTGTTTGCCTACTATTTGCACTTTTGTATGTCGCTTTGGATAAAAGCGTCTGCCAAATGAATAAATGTAAATGTAAATATCATATCTTGAATGCAAAATCAGTGAACATCACCGGAGATACCAGGAGCTTTTTCCAAACAACTGTCTTCTACCAAAACATCATTATTTAGAACATTATCCTCTCACGATTCATGTTTTTGGACCTCTTGTTCATAAGTGGACTATGAGGTTTGAGGCAAAGCATAGCTTTTTTAGGTATAAAATGGCCAATTTCCGAACCAGACTAAGAGGCCTGGAGTGTGCTGAGGTGACTATAAACTTACTGAAGAACAGGTCTGCTGACAAAAGTCAAGCAGCATTAAATGTTAAAAAACCTTGTCGAGCCGAAGTGAATTATTGTCCACCTCATCCAAAAGGAACAACCGCTGACAGTCTGGAAAATGAAAAAGTTGCAATACTTTCAGAAATTACCAAAAGAAACAATGAGCATGTTGTTACTGAGAAAATAGAGAAAACTTTTTCATACAGAAGGCAAGAAGTTCTTCAAGGAGAGCCAGTGATTGCAGAGTTCAAAAGCAGGTGGCCAGCTCTGTTCATTGTGAAAGAGGTGCGTATCCTATGTAATATTAGGTTTTATGTATGCCTCCAGAACACACACATAGATGATGACATGAAATAATATTTAGTAGATGGCTGTCTGTCTTTCTCCTCAGTTCTCTCATCACTGATACATAGATACAGATGCAGGGATAATTTTTTTTTTTTTTTTAATTATTCTTCAGTGCTGTATATTGTTATGTTGTTAGGTGAGTGACAAGTGCATTGTTGTTTTCCAGATTGACAAGGAGTTCATGCGGATTTCCACTGTACCGCCGCTGTCTACTTTCTTCACTGAGCTTGACCGGTACTCGCCATGCTTCATGGAGATCTTTCGGATCAAAGGTGGGAGGACTGGAAGAAAAATAAATCATCTCATGCTCACCATCTCCAAGGTGTGTATTATAAATTGGTAGACTGGTGGTTGTAAATCGTTTTTAGGGTCCTGTTTGTAGGACTCCGTCTAGTCTCATCTGGCTTTTTCCCCCAGAATGACACCATACATACCAGACGAGTATGCATCATCAAGTCCTTGTGCACTTACCTGAATGAGAAACTTGTACAGGAGTACATGGTGAGTTATTTAGAAACCACAGCATGTTTCCCAAGCCCGTACAAACTATGATTTGGCATGGTTGTTTCTCATCTGATAATTTGAGAGATGGAGACATGCTATTTGGTATGCATGTTTATTATTATAGTATATCTTACAATATATGCATTTCAATTTTCTTTTATGCCACTTATTTCATTTATTCATAAATAAATTTTGGGGTTTTCCAAAATGCATATTTCAAACCATTTTGTCTACCCTCAAGTCTTGTTGCACTGGATCATTTACTGTCACATTGTATTTCTTGTTAATGGGCCCTTTGTTGTATTTTGTCCCACAGAATGCAGATGCTGAGGCCAACAGAATCATGGGGCAAACTGTGATGGGGGTGTATGTCATACAGAAGGAGGGTGTACAGCCTGAGGAACGCTCAGAGGACATTGGTGTCCTAATTGAAGGTGTGGAGATCCTTAGTGGTTTGGATGAATATAACGTAGAGGGATACAAGCTGCTAAGAAAAGATAGAATCAATAGAAGAGGAGGAGGCGTAGCTCTCTATGTAAAGGATAATCTTAATATTCAGGAAATTCCAGGAATAGAGCCCCTTGTGTTGGTGAAGACATATGGATTAAAATATTGGGGGAAAATGAAAAAGGTCTGAATGGAGTATGCTATAGGCCACCAGCCTCAGACAGTACTGTCAACAGTATGCTCTTTGATAATATTAAGCTAGCATGTCAGGAGGGTGAGACAATAGTAATGGGGGACTTCAATTACCCTTCAATTAATTGGGAAGCTGTGTCAGGTCAAGGCAAATGTGAGGAAGAGTTTTTGGATGTTGTAAATGACTGTTTTTTGATACAGTCTGTTACTGAACCCATGAGAGAGAACACAATTCTAGATCTGGTTCTGTGTAATAATCCTGATGGAATCGGCAGTACTGAGGTAGGGGAACCTCTCAGAACAAGTGACCATAGTTCAATTACATTTGAAGTTTTTTGGCAAGTTAAGTGCATTCTCAAATACTAGAGTATTCAACTTTAGACGAGCTAACTTTATTAAGATGCGTGATAATACAAGGAATATAAACTGGGTACCTCTTCTAGATGGAAAAACTGAAAGAAATGTGGTGCATTTTTAAAACGATTATTCTGGATGTACAGCATAAATTCATTCCGCAAGTGAGAAAAGAGAAGCTGAAAAAGAAGCATCCACACTGGATGAATAAGTCCTTACGGGACAGTCTGAAACAAAAAAGGAAATTATTTAGAAAATACAAGTTGGAGAGCTCAGAGAGTAATAAGATTGAATACAGTAATATGCAAGCTCAAGTTAAGAAAAAATAAGGGAAGCTAAAAGGCGTTTTGAAAGACAGATTGCACTAGATGCAAAGAGCAACTCTAAACGCTTTTTTCAATATTACGTTCGAAAAAGGATAGTTAAGGATGAAATAAGAGGTATAAAAATAAGGATGGAATTATGGTTTATGATCACAAAGCTATTGCTGATACACTAAACAGTTACTTTGTGGAGAGTTTCACTAGTGAAGTGTTTTCGCATATGCCTTTAGGTGCAGTCAGTTCTCAGAGACTTATGGAGGAAATTGATTTAAATGATGCAGAAGTACTAGATAAACTTCAAAAACTTAAAACAAATAAGGCAGCAGGCCCTGATGGAATATATCCAAGAGTTCTCAGAGAACTAGCAGAGGTAGTTTACAAGCCTCTGACAGTTATTTTTAAGCAATCCCTTAAAACTGGAGAAATGCCAGATGACTGGAAACATGGCAGTGTAGTACCTATCTACAAGAAGGGAGACCGGACTGATCCAGGAAATTATAGGCCTGTCAGCTTAACTTGTATCGCATGCAAAATACTGGAATCCATCATTAGGGATCATTTGGAATTATTCCTGGAACAAAATGGTGTCTTAAATGATAGCCAACATGGTTTTCGCAGAGGGAGGTCATGCTTAACAAACTTCTTTGAGGAAGCTACATCATGTTTGGACTCAAACCAAGCTTATGGTATTATGTATTTGGACTTTCAAAAGGCATTTGACAAAGTTCCGCATGAGAGGCTGATATTGAAAATGAAATCTGCAGGAATTACGGGAGCTATCACTGAGTGGGTTCAAAGTTGGTTGTCTAGTAGAAAGCAGACTGTAACTGTGGGAGGAATTGTATCAGAACAGGGTCCTGTACGAAGAGGAGTCCCGCAGGGATCGGTGTTGGGGCCTTTGCTATTTCTTATATACATAAATGATCTCGATGCAGACGTTAGTAGTAAAATAGTAAAATTTGCAGATGATACAAAACTAGGGGGTCTAGCCAACAGTATAGAATCAACTAAGGTAATACAGGAAGACCTAAACATCATCCAAAAGTGGGCAGATACCTAGCAAATGACATTCAATTTAGATAAATATAAAGTCTTGCATGTGGGAAATAAGAACCGTAGACAAGACTACTTCATGGGTGGAAAAAAACTAGAATGTGCTCAATTTGAAAAAGACTTGGGAGTAATAGTTGACCCAAGCTTAACAGGATCTAGATAGTGTGCTGTAGCAGTAAAAAAGGCCAACAGGATGCTGGGATATATAGCCAAAAGTATTGAGTATAAATCTAAGGAGGTTAAATTGAAATTATACAATGCCTTAGTCAGACCTCACTTGGAATACCGTGTGCAGTTTTGGGCACCGCACTACAGAAAAGATATTGAAGCTCTTGAAAAAGTTCAAAGAAGGGCAACTAAATTAGTTCCTGGCATGAAATATAAAAGCTACGAGGAAAGACTCAAGTTACTTAACCTATTTAAACTTAGCCAGAGGAGGCTTAGGGGTGATGTAATTGAAGTTTTAAAATTTCTAAAAGGATTTAATAAGGTTAACTATAATAGATTTTTTTAGGGTGAGTTCAGTCTGTAGAACAAGAGGACATAAATGGAGACTAGTTAAGAGTAAGTTCCGCACCGTTTTGATATAAGGTAAGAATATTTTACACAAAGAGTTATCAATACATGGAATAGGTTGCCAGGTCATGTAGTTGAGGCAGAGACCCTTGCTGTGTCTAGACTTGATACAGTTTTGGATACTCTTTAATTAAGAAATGGCGAGCTTAGTTGGGCCGAATGGCCTGTTCTCGTCATAATATGTTCTTATGTTCATCCACAAATGTATATTGTGTTCATAGAACGTAATGAAGACAGACTTTGATTCGTTTAGATGGAAATGTGTGGCATGGGTAAATTACATTCATTCAACACATTATTTTTTCAAGTGTAATGGTTTCGACTGACACCGGGTGCCACACTCTGGGAGGATTCTGACATCAGCGATGTCATGCTTCTCTCTCCTTTCGGAGGGGTGTGAGGTTATTTTTAAATATTGCAGCTCCAGCATTGCAAAATTAGAAGTAGCCGGCGATGGCGGAGCTCCTGCTTTGGGACTCAAAGAGAGGCCCTAATGGTTTCGATTCACACCTAGCTATGTTTCTGATCGTGGGAGGATTCTAAAATCAGTGTGGTCATGCATCTGAGAGCGTTTCTGGCATTGTAGAAGAAACTGTGCTTAGTGAATATCTGCCCTGTGAATCACTTTTTTGGACTCTCCAAATGCATCTGAGAGCGTTTTTGGCGTTCTACTGGAAACTTTGTGCTGAGTGATTATCTTCCCTGAGAATCACTTTTTCAGACTCTGAAAGTGCATCTGAGAGCGTTTCTGACCTTCAACTGGTAACTTTGTGTTGAGAGAATATCTGCCCTGTGAATTGCTTTTTTGGACTCTGAAAGTGCATCTGAGAGCATTTCTGGCATTCTAGTGGTGGAAACTCTGTGCTGAGTGAATGTCTGCCTTGAGAATCACTTTTTTGGACTCTGACTGTGCATCTGAGAGCGTGTCTGGCATTCTACTGGTAACGCGGTGTTGAGTGAATATCTGCCCTGTGAATTGCATTTTTGGACTCTGAAAGTGCATTTGAGAGTGTTTCTGACCTTCTACTGGTAACTTTGTGCAGAGTGAATATCTTCGCTGTGAATCGCTTTTTTGGACTTTGAAAGTGCATCTGAGAGCGTTTCTGGCATTGTAGAAGAAACTGTGCTTAGTGAATATCTGCCCTGTGAATCACTTTTTTGGACTCTCCAAATGCATCTAAGAGCGTTTTTGGCGTTCTCGTGGAAACTTTGTGTTAAGTGAATATCTTCCCTGAGAATCACTTTCTTGGTCTCTGAAAATGCATCTGAGAGTGTTTCTCACCTTCTAGTGGAAACTTTGTGTTGAGTGAATATCTTAACAGAGGGTCAATTTTTTGGACTCTGAAAGTGCATCTGAGAGCGTTTCTGGCATTGTAGAAGAAACTGTGCTTAGTGAATATCTGCCCTGTGAATCACTTTTTTGGACTCTCCAAATGCATCTGAGAGCGTTTTTGGCGTTCTCGTGGAAACTTTGTGTTGAGTGAATATCTTCCCTGAGAATCACTTTCTTGGTCTCTGAAAATGCATCTGAGAGCGTTTCTGGCGTTCTCGTGGAAACTTTGTGTTGAGTGATTATGTTCCCTGAGAATGACTTTTTTGGACTCTGAAAGTGCATCTGAGAGCATTTCTGGCCTTCTACTGGAAACTTTGTGTTGAGTGAAGATATGCCCTTTGAATTCCTTTTTTGGACTTTGAAAGTGCATCTGAGAGCATTTCTGGCCTTCTACTGGAAAGTTTGTGTTGAGTGAATATCTGCCCTGTGAATCGCGTTTTTGGACTTCGAAAGTGCATCTGAGAGCGTTTCTGGCCTTCTACTGGAAACTTTGTGTTGAGTGAACATATTCCCTGAGAACCTCTTATTTAGACATTGAAAGTGCATCTGAGAGCGTTTCTGGCATTCTACTGGAAAATTTGTGTTGAGTGAATATCTTCACAGAGAATCACTTTTTTGGACTCTGAAAGTGCATCTTAGAGCGTTTCCGGCATTCTAGTGGCAAGTTTTTGTTGAGTGAATAACTTCCTTGAGAATCGCTTTTTTGGACTCTGAAAGTGCATCTAAGAGCGTTTCTGGCATTCTACTGGATTTACTGTGTTGACTGGATATCTGCCTTCTGAATCACTTGAGTGAAGATATGCCCTTTGAATTCCTTTTTTGGACTTTGAAAGTGCATCTGAGAGCATTTCTGGCCTTCTACTGGAAAATTTGTGTTGAGTGAATATCTTCACAGAGAATCACTTTTTTGGACTCTGAAAGTGCATCTGAGAGCGTTTCTGGTCTTTTACTTGAAACTTTGTGTAGAGTGATTATCTGCCCTGAGAATCACTTTTTTGCACTCTGAAAGTGCATCTGAGAGCATTTCTGGCATTCTACTGGAAATTTTGTGTTGAGTGATTATGTGCTCTGAGAATCGCTTTTTTGGACTCTGAAAGTGCATTTGAGAGCTTTTCAGGCCTTCCACTGGAAACGCTGTGCTGAGTGAACATCTGCCCTGTGAATCGATATTTTGGACTCTGAAAGTGCATCTGAGAGCGTTTCTGGCATTGTACAAGAAACTCTGTGGTTAGTGAATATCTGCCATGAGAATCACTTTTTTGTACTCTGAAACTGGATCTGAGAGCGTTTCTGGCATTCTGCTGGAAATTTTGTGTTGAGTGATTATCTGCTCTGAGAATGACTTTTTTGGACTCTGAAAGTGCATCTGAGAGCGTTTCAGGCCTTCCACTGGAAACGCTGTGCTGAGTGAACATCTGCCCTGTGAATCGATATTTTAGACTCTGAAAGTGCATGTGAGAGTATTCCTGGCATTGTACAAGAAACTCTGTGCTTAGTCAATATCTGCCATGAGAATCACTTTTTTGGACTCTGAAAGTGCATCTGACACCGTTTCTGGCCATCTAATGAAACCTTGGTGTTAAGTGATTGTCTGCCCTGTGACTTGCTTGTTTGGACTCTGAAAGTGCATCTGAGAGCATTTCTGGCATTCAAATGGAAGCTTTGTTCTGAGTGAATATCTGCTCTCAGAATCGCTTTTTTGGACTATCAAAGTGTATCTGAGAGCGTTTCTGACGTTCTACTGGAAACTGTGTTGAGTAATTATCTTCCCTGAGAATCAAAATATTTGGACTCTGAAAGTATATCTGAGAGTGATTCTGGCCTTCTACTGGAAACTTTGTGTTGAGTGACTACCTGCCCTGAGAATCCCTTTTTTTGGACTCTGAAAGTGCAGTTGAGAGTGTTTCTGGCATTCTAATGGAAACACTGTGTTGACTGGATATCTGCCCTCTGAATCGCTTTTTTGGACTCTGAAAGTGCATCTGAGAGCGTTTCTGGCATTCTACTGGAAACTTTCTGTTGAGTGAGTATCTGCCCTGAAAATCACTTCTTTGTACTCTGAAAGTGCAATTGAGAGCGTTTCTGGCATTCTAGTGGAAACACGTTGTTGACTCAAGATCTGCCCTGGAAATTGCTTTTTTGGACTCTGAAATTGCATCTGAGAGCGTTTCTGGCCTTCTACTGGAAACTTTGCATTGACTGATTATCTACCCTGTGAATCGCTTTTTTAATCTCTGAAAGTGCATCTGAGAGCGTTTCTGGCTGTCTACTGGAAACTTTGCATTGACTGATTATCTACCCTGAGAATGACTTTATTGGACTCTGAAAGTGCATCTGAGAGCATTTCTGACCTTCTCCTGGAAACTTTGTGTTGACTGAACATGTTCCCTGAGAACCTCTTTTTTAGAATCTGAAAGTGCATCCGAGAGCATTTCTGGCATTCTATTGGAAACTTCGTGTTGAGTGATTAACTTCCCTGAGAATCGATTTTTTGGACACTGAAAGTGCATCTGAGAGCGTTTCTGGCCTTCTACTGGAAACACTGTGTTAAGTGGATATCTGCCCAGTGAATCGCTTTTTTGGACTCTGAAAGTGCAATTGAAAGCGTTTCTGGCATTCTAGTGGAAACTTTGTGTTGAGTGACTACCTGCCCTGTGAATCGCTTTTTTGGACTCCGATATTGCATCTGAGAGTGTTTCTGGCATTGTACTGTAAACACTGTGTTGAGTGTACATCTGCCCTGAGAATCAAAATATTTGTACTCTGAAAGTGCATCTGAGAGCATTCCTGGCATTCAACTGGAACCTCTGTCCTGAGTGAATATCTGTCCTTAGGATCACTTTCTTGGACTCTCCAAGTGCATCTGAGAGCGTTTCTGCCATTTAACTGGAAACACTGTGTTTAGTGGATATCTGCCCTGTGAATCACTTTTTTGGACTCTGAAAGTGCATCTGAGAGCGTTTCTGACCTTCTACTGGAAGGTTTGTGTTGAGTGAATATGTTCCCTGACAACCACTTTTTTGGACTCTGAAAGTGCATCTGAGAGCGTTTCTGGCATTCTCGTGCAAACATTGTGTGGAGTGATTACTTGGTATGACAATTAGTTTTTTGGACTGTTACAGTGCATCTCAGACCATTTCGGGCATTCTACTGGAAACCCTGTTCTCAGTGAATATCTGCTCTCAGAATCGCTTTTTTGTTCCCTCAAAGTGCATCTGAGAGCGTTTCGGGCCTTCTAGTGTAAACTTTGTGTTGAGTGATTATCTGCCCTGAGAATCACTTCTTTGGTCTCTGAAAGTGCAATTGAGAGTGCTTGTGGCATTCTAGTGGAAACTCTGTGTTGAGTGATTATCTTCTCTGGAAATAGCGTTTCTGGCCTTTTACTGGAAACTCTGTTTCTTCATTATCTTCTCTGGAATTTTCTTTTTTGGACTCTGAGAGTCTATCCTAGAGTGTTTATGGCATTCTACGGGAAACTCTTTGTTGAGTGATTATCTTCCCTGAGAACCGCTTTTTAGGACTCTGAGAGTGCATTCAAGGCCGTTTCTGGCATTCTACTGGAAACTTTGTGTTGAGCGATTATCTTCCCTGAGAATAGCTTAATGGACTCCTAGAGTGCTTTTGAGAGTGTTTCTGGCCTCCTGGAAACTTTGTGCTGAGTGATTATCTTCTCTGAGAATCGCTTTTTTGGTCTCTGAAAGTGCATCAAAGACCGTCCCTGGCTTTCTACTGGAAACTTTGTGTTGAGTGATTATCTTCCCTGGAAATAGCTTTTTTGGACTCTGAAGGCGCATCTGAGAGCGTTTCTGGCATTCTACTGGAACTCTGTGCTGAGTGTTTATCTACCCTGAGAGTCGCTTTTTTGGATTCTGCGAATGCATCTGAGAGCATTTCTGGCCTTCTATTGGAAACTTTGTGGTGAGTGATTATCTTCCCTGAGAATTGCTTTTTTGGACTCAGAGTGCATCTGAGAGCTTTTCTGCCATTCTACTGGAAACTCTGCGTTGAGTGATTATCGTCTCGGGAAATTGCTTTTTTGTACTCTGAGCGTGTATCTGCGAGCTTTTCTAGCATTCTAACTGCCACTCTGTGTTGCATGTTTATCTTCCCTAAGAATCGCTTTCTTGGACTCTGGGAGTGCATCTGAGAAAATTTTTGGCATTCTAATGGAAACTGTTCAGAGTGATTATCTTCCTGGAGAATCCCTTTTTGGACTTTGAGAGTGCATCTGAGAGGGTTTCAGGCATTCTACTGGAAACTCTGTGCTGTTTAGTAGTCTTCCCAGGAAATCGCTTTTTTGGACTGAAAGTGCATTTGGGAGCGTTTCCGGCATTCGAGTGGAAACTTTGTGTTGAGTGATTATCTTCCCTAGGAATCAATTTTTTGGACTCTGAAACTGCATCAGAGTGCGTTTCTGGCTTTCTACTGGAAACTCTGTGCTGAGTGGTTCTATCCCATAGGAATCGCGTTTTTGGACTCTGGGAGTGCTTCACAGAGCATTTCTGGCATTATACTGGAAATTGTTTGTTGAGTGATTATCCATTGTAGGCACTTTCGATGTTGGACCTGGGCCATCATGGGCACTCTGGCTGGTCTGCGGCTACGCAGCCTCATATGCAGCAGGGTGCGATGCACTGTGTGTTGTGACACATTCCTCCGATGACCATCATTAAAATTTTCTGTTTCTTGTGCCACAGTAGACCTTCTCTCTGTTCAGACCAGATGGGATGGCCTTTGTTGCCCTTGCGCATCGATGAACCCTGGGCGCCCAACACCCTGTTGCCGTTTTGTGGTTTGTCCCTCCTTGGACCACTGTCGGTAGGTACTCACCACTGCTGACTGGGCGCACCCCACAAGCCTTGCCATTTTGGAGATGCTCTGACCCAGTCGTATGGCCATAACAATTTGGCCCTTGTCAAAGTCGCTCAGGTCTTTACTCCTGCCCATTTCTCCTGCATCCAACACGTTGACTACAAGAACTGACTGTTCACTTACCATCTAATCTACCCAGACCTTGACATTTGCCATTGTGTGGAGATAATCAACGTTATTCGGTTCACCTGTGAGTGGTCATAATGTTTTGGCTCATCAGTGTATACCTTGCAGTGCTGAGCAATGGTAATGATGTGAAGACTTTTGGTTATGAACTATCTGTTGAAACCACTTTT